>CM061133.1:58258752-58302058 GCA_030789695.1 Scilla litardierei | reverse complement strand
CGTGAGGACGACGACACCACGACCACATACAAGTGGTCCGCTCCACATCCACCTCCACAGCCATCTCTGTCACAGCTTCCTCCTTGGTCGGTGGTCAACCATGAGGATGTCATTCAGGACATCGGGCAGATGGTGGAGCATGAGCATATCGTCGAGGAGGATGTGCATGAGGGCTTGGATACGATGGTCCACTCCATGGAGCCCGAGCCACTTCTACCTCTACCGTCACGCTCCACTTCTTCTGCGCATGAGCATCTACTTGAGCATATTGCCCCTATGCAGGGAGATTTTCATACTCACTCTCACTCCACATTTAAGTCTCGCTTTTCACGTCCTATTCCTTTAGACTTATATATTTTTGACACACCATATCTCTTGCAGGACATAGGATCGACTTCCCTTGAGGTATGTTGCGGTGTGTCACCACCTGGAGAGCAACTTCACATGGAGAGCGGGGATTTGATTGTCGCTAGTACAGAGGATAGCGACCGATTCTCAGGGAGTATTCGTCATCCTTTTATTATTTTTCCATCTTATTTTGACGATTATCTCTGGGATACTTCTATTTTGGGGAAAGATTTTTTTCCATGGACTAATGCACCTCGTCCTTTGCAGGTTACAGGTGGACACATACAAGGGATGCTTGGAGGTGCATTGCTTGGGTCCATTGGCACACGTGGCACATCGCTTCTGGCGGAGCCACAGAAGGAGCAGTTAGAGCAGCTACCTGCCCCACTTCAGATCTTGGATCCGCCTATGCTCAGGTGTATCCTAATCCAGTAGTGTAAAAATTTACCGCTTTCTATTTTAGATTTGAATAATCTCGTCTCCTCTCATTAGCGAGGGGAGCGTATCTAGGGTTTGCTTTTGCATCTTAATAACCCTTCATGTCGTGCCCTTCTATAATTTCACCCCACATCCTCTTCCGAGGAGAACGAGCAGACTGTCTCTCCTGCATTTTGATTTCTTTCTTTTCTTTTCCGATCTTCCCCTTGCATATTTCTGCATCACATTGATCATATCATTTCGCTAGCATTGTCATGTTCAGCTTGGGGGAATCGTTTTGTGTGCATGTTTTCGCGTGTCGTTGTCGTGTGTTTGTTTACGTCGTGTTTTATATCTTTTATTTGAGTGTTTCTTTTTCTTTATTTTTTTGTTTCGTTCATATGTTTTTCATGTTTTTCACTTTTTGTGTCGGTGCGCCCCCCCATTTTCTTTGCCCTCCCATATAAACTATTATTGCATTGAGGGCGATGCAAGTTTCAGCTTGGGGGAGTCGCACTTCGTGCGTCATTTGTGTCGTTTTTCTTCGTTTTTGAGTCGTTTTCCATCGTGGTTTTCTTTTTCTTCTCATCTTTTGTTCTCTCTCTCTCTCTCTCTCTCTCTCTCTCTCTCTCTCTCTCTCTCTCTCTCTCTCTCTCTCTCCCCCCTAGAGATGACCACATATGATGAATTGCCACAAAATCTCACACACACCTAGCACGGGTTCGATAATCACATTCACTTACCTCAGGAAGCCGAGTCCTCTTGCATTTCATGCATCGTGGGTCCACTTAGCTTTCTTGAGAGTCGTGTGTCGTGACTAGCATTTGGTGTGCTTCTACCTTGTGATTATGTTTTATATACCTATCCTTGGTTTACCCCTAGATTATCATGCTTCGATTTGAATATGCGGTATTTGCTTCTACTATCTGTTTCTATACGCATGCTATATTTATATTGTATATTTCAATTCGCATGTGTCGGGATTCCACAAACAAGGATTAGGATAACCCATTTAGCCTATGCTCTGATTAGCGAGAAATATTTCCTTTGCCCAAGTGTTTAGATTTCGATTTCTTTTTTATTTTACTTGGTGCAAATCCTCTCGTCGTGTACCGTTCTCCCACTTGGGAGAGTACACATGTAAATATCACAATACCCAAAAATCCAAAAAAAAGAGAGAAAAGAAAAACCCAAAAAAAAGAGAAAAGAGAAAAAAAAATATTGTATTGCCAAAACACTCCTTCCTGTGTTTTGGCAATAACACACTCCTTCCTGTGTTCACAAGCACAACACACTCCTTCCTGTGTTCGACCCCCAAGCCACACCTCGACACCGGCTTGCGGTTACAAATTTTAATCCTAGTATCCCTCCTAGTATCCCCATCCCGATTTGAATGCCAAATGGACAGGAGATCACCCGCGTCGGACCGCACCGCGTCCCGAGGCGAGCAACCTCCTTGTCACTGAGCCAACCACGAGCCGAAGAAAGTTTCAATTGAGAGGATCCTCCGTCAAGACTTCGGATCCGATCCGAGCTCCTTCTTGGCTTTGCTAGAGCCCTTCAGGAGCAAGGTAATAATTTAGGGAGAGGAGGAAAATATTTATTTTAAGTTAAGATCTGAGCGTGCACCAAACTTTTGGGAGTCGCTCAGATCTAGAGTTTGGGACAAGTTTAGAGGAGGGGAGCAGACCCCTATTTATATAGGCGGTTGACCCCTCACCTTTACTCTACTTCCGGTGTGTGACTAAAGTTTGGAGTTAAATAATTCAAGTTAGTTTGCCTTTCACAAAGGCCAAACTTCTACGTATTTTAAGTCCCTCACTGTTGAGCATCACGATTGATACAACCTATCAAATCGAAGGGCGTTCAACAGTGAACGCGTAGGAAAAAAATATTGAGTCAATCGGAATCCGTTTGACCCTCCAATTGATCGTCCAAAGATCAGCCCAAAGTCACTTTTTTGCTCAAAAGCCCAGCCGTCAAAATTCACGCACTTTGGGTTTAGAACCCTAGCTGTGGGGCCCACAGAGTGGGCCCAACAGAGCAACATGCATGCAGACCTAGGCTGGGACCCGCCAGGGCACAAACCCAGGTGATGGCCGCCTGGGCCCGCTCGAGCCCAGGCGGGCCCAGGCCTTTAGCATGGGCCCCGCCCCAAAAATGCCCAGTGCCTGGGCATTTAGCCCAGGCGCAAACGGGGTGCTGCCCCTCCCTTTTTATATTTTTATATTTAATTATTTCTTAAATAATTAAGAAAACCTTTTGGGCCTTTTCCTTTGGGTTGGCTTTGGGCCTCTATTTAAAACACTTTTAAATATACTACTGTGCTCGTTTGAACTCCGTTTTTTACGCGGATTGAACCGGCGTTAAAAGCGGGACCTTCCCGTCTTACTGGTAACCATTTCCATGTGTTTATTTCATTAAATATTGTCGTAAACAATTTATGACACATTTAACTCATTTTGCATCATATGGAAAATAGTACCCTATCTAAGCTTAAAATAATCATTTGCATCAAATGCAGTTTTCTCTCCTTTGCATCAAATGCACATTCTCCCTAATGTTTCTACCTATTACTAGATGGAGGTCGTATTCTCTGTGAGACCCTACAGCCTGACCCTACTACATGTGGGGCTCGAAGCCCCAGACGACAGTGACCAGAGCAGCAGTTGACGTCCCTGTTTCAGTAACATAATTATGTGGTTAACTCATCGACATGAATATTGTCAGGACCACCCTGACTGTGTCTGTGATGAATTTCACAGTTTTACTCTCTTCGTCAAAACTATGTCGTTTAACTCAAGCCTAGGGTACGGTCAAACTATCAACCTCAATAGCTTGAAGCCGGTTAGTTTCCATCGATCTTTAGTCAAATAATGTTGGACATCTTCCAACATACTCTGGCCAGAGTTTTCACTAAAGACCGAACTAACACTACGACACTAACTCCCATTGATCGGGAGAGACGAATCCTATCTTGGTCATTACTCTCCTTGCATGCTTAGAATGTCACCCAACCAAAGACCTTTCGACAGGACTAGCCTCAAAGCTAGGTCGAAGATCTAAGTGACACGTTGACGTACAGGTTCGTACAATAACCTCAAGTCAAAGACCAACTTGCCTATCATCACTAAGAGTTATCACTGACAGATTTGTCAATCATAGCCATATGATAACTCTTGTGGGTCGTTCAGTGAACTCATTCTCCAATGAGCACCTGTGTCTCATCTTCGACTTCACCAAGTCTAACGACCATGAGATCATCGTCATCGCTATACGTTGAAGACTTAAGACACAATGGTATATCCGATGTTTCGATATCCTTTTCTCGAAAATCTACGACCACGAACGTTTCTAGACTTATGCTATTGACGGTCAAGCACTGCTCCATGATCGAGATCTTCATCTCGATATATGTTTGACCTCGCATTAAGTCTCAGGACATTACCTAAGTTACTCTCTAATGATAACTACATAATGATTTAACTTAGATAAATTCTTACCATACATCTTACTGTAATTTTGAATAAGATGTTTGTATAGATAGACGGAGATAAATTGCCTCGAGGGCATACATCTCCCAACACATTCCATAGATCTATGATCTAGCTGATGTTTGTATAGATAACTTCATTTGTACGAACCTGTGAGCGAACCGTGTAGCTTAGACCTATGATCTAGCTTCGAGGCTAGGCCTGCTGAAAGATCTTAGGTTGAGCTGCACCCGAAGCTCTCGAGGCGAGTAGATGACTAAGATGGGATTCGTCACTTCCGTTAAAGGGAAGTCAGTGTTACAGGCTCAGTACGGTCTTTATGTTAATCCTCGGTCGGGGTGCGTTGTAAGAAGTATAACGCGTATACTATAAAGACCGCCGTATACTGACCACTGTTGTCTAATAGGGTTGACAGTAAACCATACCCTAGGCCAACAAGAACACAGTCTTGACGAAGGGACTACGACTAATGAAGTTCATCACTTACACAGCCACTGCAAACCCAATGATGCTTTTGTCAAAAGGTTGATCACGTTATGATGATTCTGAAACAGGGACGACAGCTACTGCTCGTAGTGACCGTCGTCTAGGGGTTCCGACCCCAACCTGTAGTAAGGTCAGGCTGTCAGATCTCACACCGAGTAGTGTTCTTGTCTTAGTAATAGGAAGAATAATTGAGAGAAAATCATTCGATGATATTCACAAGTCATATTGTGAAAGTTAGTCGCAATAGCAATTGGGACAAAACATTGCATTTGATGCAAACCAAAGATTAAACGTGTCGTAAATTGGTTACGACAAATTTAGTAGGAACAAACATGTTGGAAAGGGTTACCTAGATGACGGGATCGTCCCGGTCTAAACACAGGTTCAAACCGTGTCCAAAGCGGAGCACAAACGAGTCCGAAAACGCAAAAATGGTCCAAGGAGCAATGGGTGAGACCCACTGGGCTAAAAATCCCATAGGCAAGGCAAACGGGCGCAGCCTGCTGCAGCAGCGGGTGGGCGCCCGCTGGCTGTAGCGGGTACGGCCCACTGCAACAGCGGGCGCACGCCCGCTACGCAGCGGGCGTGCCGCCTGCCTTAGTCTCCTTGGGCGGGCGCGCCCGCAACTTAAGTCATTTAGGGTTTTTTTGAAACCCCAAATGACGGCTACGGATTTTGATAATTTGCTCAACTTTGAGCAATTGTTTGAGGGGTCAAACGAAGTCGAAATTTGTCACCGTCGGTTCCTATGCGTTCACCATTCGAAGCTTTTCGAATTGATAGCTTGTTTGGTGTCTGAAGTTTAATGTGCAAGGAGAATTAATTAGTTAAAGTTTGCTTTTATGAAAAGCTTACTTTAATTTGAAATTAAGCCAAATTGGCTTAATTGAATTTTTCCTCTTGCAGAATGTCCCACATTACTCGCAACGAGAGAGTGAGTGCTCACTCCCTATATAAATAGGGGTGCACTCTCCTCGTTGAAAAACACACCAAGCCATCGATTAAGCAGCTCCAGAATTTTAGAGCAAGCTCGATCGGCGACTAAAATCTCTCTCTCTCTTCATGTTCTACGGAGTAGTCCTAGCAAGACTACGAAGGGGGTTTGGATTCTTGATCCGGACGTCTAAGACACGGGTTCTTCTCAAGTGAAACTTTCTACCGCGTGTGATCGGCTCGGAGGCGAAAGTCAGCTCGGGCAGCTCGGTGCGAGGGTGCGAGGCGGCTCAGGCGGTTCGAGTCAAGGCGGCTCGGCTACGAGGAGCTTCTGAAGACGGTGCGGTACATCTTGCCTGCTCTAGGGCCAAGATTCCGGGTATGTGATTAAGTAATTTGTAGTGTAGATTTAATTAGCCTCTTTAGAGTAGATCCCTCTTGGGGTGGTCAGATCCACCCCAAGTTGGCATAGATCGGGCTAGGTTCTGGCTCCCCAGAGGCTAGCTAAATAGTTTAGCTAGTCTGAAAATTTTGAATTTCCGTTTTTCGCTGCGCATTCGTGCCTCTGTGGTCCGTCCGACTTAGGCCGGATATAGATCCGAGCTCTGGGGGTCCGCCAAAACCCCAACAGTGCTATCAGAGCCAGGTTATGCATGTTGATCTTTTAAGCGTTATTTAAATCTTTAAAATTGCTTAAGTTTTAACATACAAACTATTTTAAATAGTTTTAAAAGTTGTTTTGTGTTTAAAAATTGGTTTTTACAACACAGAAATTTTTTTTTTAGAGGATTTAATTTTATGCGATAATTTTCAAATGCTTTATTAAAATTATTTTTATGAGATATAAATATTTTAAGAGCATTTAATAGTTTATGTAATTTTAAGAAATATTTTATTTTTGAAATTTAATTTTTCTTAAGTTACATAAAGATTAGAAATTCTAAAAACTTTATTTGAAAGCTTTTAAATATATTTCTAATGTTTTTAAAAGAGTTTTAAAATTGTTTTAAAAATATGTAAATAATAGAAATACTTTATTTTCATGAGATGAAACATAAACTAGTTTCTTTTTACATAGATGTTTCTTAAATTATTTATGTGATACTTTAATTTTAGAAATATGATTAAAAATCTTTTAAAGCCTAGGTTTAAAATTATTTGATAATTTTATACGCCCTAGTTTTATGCGATGAAATTCCTTTTATGGCTTTAAATTTTAATCTTTAATTTTAAATGTTAAAATTTAGATTTGCATGTTTTTATTATGTAGATAATCTAAACTTGCAAATACTCATGTATGTCACATAATGAAACTTTATTTATGTTGATAAATTAGTTAGTTTTTAATGGACATGTGAACCTTATTAGGTTAGCCATTAAATGTTTAAAAAATTTTATGAGATGAAATTTTATAAACTAGTGACATGTTATATTTGACAAAACAAAACAGCATCAAAACCTAATACCAGATTAGGGTAGTCCCTTTGTTTGTAAATCATTTCTAATAAATCGTTTAATTAATGATTTTCACAAAAGACTAATTTTGATAATGTTGAATTGTTTTATAAAATCCTAATTAGATTGGGGTAGCACGTTGAACGAATAGACCTTATAGTTGATAAGGACTTAATAAAAATTGTTCAACCAATCCATAAAATTTCGAATTTTAGGATCCACTAGTTGATAAGGATTAACTAGTCTTCTTAATTAAAAGCCAGTTAGTTGTTTGGAAAACATAGAATTGATGAAAACTCCTTCAATGGATCATGATGTCGGTCAATGTGCTTGGCTAAGTTTCTGGACCAACCTAGCTAGACTGGGTAACAAGTGGTCCTGGCTTAGTCAATTCCCTGGCCGCGTCCGCTGGACCGCAAGGAGTCGATTCATGACTGTGTAAGTCACTCGACTATACCTAAGTCAATACGATAATAATCTTGTTCAAGATAAATCGTAGCCCTCCTTGTTTTAGGAGTTGGCAACTGTAGGAAACATGTTACGGTTGTTGAGCTACACTCAAGCCGTGATATGTCAATCTTATAGGAACCGATTTCTAGATTGACATCTTGACCTGACTGAAACCATTGTCTCATCCTTCGAGCATCGACGTAAGTCTAACCAAGAATGTAGTCTATGTCTTGACCCAAACTGACGTGTCGTGCCTACACCGAGCGGCGGGGCAAGCCAGGCTAGACATGAAAACAAGGGACCGACTAGGCTAGCCATTGCCGGCTGAGCACACTCATGATCACAAATGACTAGGGGTAAAAATCGATAGGGAATCATAGCTAATATGATTGACGACGAGTTCGTCTACCGACTGCAGAGTCGGACAACTTGTTGAGATACACTCAAGGTTGTCAGACTCGGGGTAGTCTGATCCCTCTCTCACAAATGTTATTTTATAATAAATAGTTTATTATTATGGATTTAATAAATTTAGTGGGAGAATATAGTTTTATAAAAACCATTAAAACTATTCTAAGAACATATACTGACTAAAGTATCTATAAAATGCAAAATTGATTCGGGACTTAGATATATGGTTGAGAAGAATGTGCTGGATGGTACGAACTACAAAGACTGGCTTAGGAACATCAAGTTGGTCCTTTACCTAGCCGGAATAGGATACGTACTGTTCGAGGACGCTCCGGATAAGCCCGATGAAGATGCGACCTTCGAGGAAAAGGAAGCCTACAAATTGAACCAGAGGGATGCAGAGAAGGCCAGGTGCCTTTCTCTGGCTTCGATGACCAACGAGTTGCAGAGGAAGCATGAACATATGGATGTTCAAAGCATGCTCCTCAACGCACAAGCGTTGTACGGCAAGCGATCTCGAGCTGCCAAGTTCGAAGCCACCAGCAACCTCTGGGGCACCAAGATGGGGACGGAGCCTGTACAGGATCATGTTATCAAGATGATAGGGTACGTGGAGGATGCCGCCCAGTTAGGATTTTTCTTGGACAATGAGATGTCTACAGACATTATCCTAAAGTCTTTGGCTCCTGAGTTTAAGCCCTTTATCACTGGTTTTATAATGAACAACCTTGAGACGGATCTTCCTGGTCTCCTCAACATGCTTAGGCAATTTGAGGAGATTGAGAAGAAGCCGGCTGCACTGGTTGTTGGCTCTGCTTCTTCCGACCAGCCGAAAGGCAAGGGTAAGAAGAGGCAGGTCCCACAACCTGCGAAGGCAAAGAGAGGGAAGAAAAAGACTAAAGGGGCCCCGTTGAAATCTGAGTGCTTCCATTGCCACAAGATTGGCGACTGGAAGAGGAACTGTAAGATCTATCTTGCAGAGAAGAAGAAGGGGCATACGATGCCTCTACCTCAGGTACAAATTAAATTCATTAAAACGTAATTATTTCCAATCATATAGTATGAGATACTAAAACACATCTGTGTATTCTATACATGTGGCTGATATGAAACAGAGATTGGGTGAAGTACGGAGGACGCTCGGCAATTGAGCAATCGTTGCTGCTAGGGCCGTTCAAACGACTTCAAGAGACATGATCAAGAAGAAGATGATACTATTTTAGTTTAAATAAATTGTATCATTTATTTTAATTTGAAAACAATGATTGAGTGTTCTACACTCAAAGTTTATTTGGATAAACAAAATACGGTTCATCTTAATGAATCCGTTGTTTTATGAATGTCTCAGAAATTACGTCTGATGTTGAGTTGAAATTTTATTGGCTTAAATTTTCTGTGATTGTGGCTTATCTGAGATGGTTGCGAAATTCTCGAATGGTGATGCGAAGCTTCGGAAATTGTTGATTTTTGAGCTGACTTGATGTTAGAGCCTATTGGTAATTAAGTATAGGTTGTAGGGACGTATTGATTGTGTGTGATCACAATTATACGGATATTAAGATTAATTCTTAATAAACCGCATTTAGTTATTAAAGTGTTAATATTAAATGTTGGTACAGTGTAGGACATTTTGATTGAGCGAGTCAATGTCAAGATTCCTTAAACCGATCTTGACTTGACTCATTCGTCAAACCGAACCTGACACTAGTACATTCCATCTAAGGCACTTATCTAATGGTTATATCTTCGTATATATAATCTAAATATGATTTAGATATAATATTGAAGTATTTAACCAGGAAATTCTCAAAGTTAGTGGGAGCCAGCTCGTATACTTAGTTCCGGTCTTTCGGACTAAGTAAAAAGGATTTCCACCTTAAATAAATCATCTATATAGAACATTGAATCAAAATTTTTTTGATTTAGTCGAATATATAGAGACTCAGGGTATCACGTATGTACTTGACATATTGACACAAGAAAAGTGGAATGAGCTGAGACTGACTCATAGATTATAATGTTAGACCCTACATCTAGATTCCATATGCTAATTGTTAGCTATACAAAGATAGGAAAAATTGAACCAGATCATTTTTCCGAAGGATCAACCCTGTGTGATCAAGAGATGTATTTTTTAATCCATTAAAATTAGTTGTAGATACTCGTTAGTAAATCCACTCTTAGGTTTGTCATATAAATGTCAATGTGACTGATATGCTATAACGGTATGAGATACCGAGATAAATAGCCTAAGTGCAAGTGGGAGATGTAGGAGCATATGTGCCCATAAGGCCATTTATCCTAGATATACGTCTTGTTCATACTATATATGGTACGTATTATTCTAAGTATAATAAAATCGTTCGTATTAATATACTTAGATAATATCCATAGACTTATTGTTAGGTCCTTACGTATCTAGATGAGATCTCGATTATGAGCAAGTAAGCGACCGAATATAAAACATAAGTCTTAAATGGTTCATGGTCATAGATGTGTCGAGAACTGGATATCGACACATCGGATAGACCATTGTGTCTTGGTCTTACCTTAGGGTAATGATGATCTCATAGTCATTCGACTTGGTGAAGTCGGAGACAAAACAAAGGTGCTCATTAGAGAATGAGTTCACTGAACGACCACATGAGAGTTATTAAATGGTTGACTTTAACTAAACTGTCTTTAATAACTCTAGGGTGATGATAGGTTAGCTGGTCCTTAAGACCTGAAGTCATTTGTACGAACCTGTGAGCAAACCGTGTAGCTTAGACCTATGATCTAGCTTCGAGGCTAGGCCTACTGAAAGATCAAAGGTTGAGCTGCACCCGAAGCTCTCGAGGCGAGTAGATGACTAAGATGGGATTCGTCACTTCCGTTAAAGGGGAGTCAGTGTTACAGGCTCAGTACGGTCTTTATGTTAATCCTCGACCGGGGTGCGTTGTAAGAAGTACAACGCGTATACTATAAAGACCGACGTATACTGACCACTGTTGTCTAATAGGATTGACAGTAAACCATACCCTAGGCCAACAAGAACACAGTCTTGACGAAGGGACTACGACTAATGAAGTTCATCACTTACACAGCCACTGCAAACCCAATGATGCTTTTGTCAAAAGGTCGATCACGTTATGATGATTCTGAAACAGGGACGACAGCTACTGCTCGTAGTGACCGTCGTCTAGGGGTTCCGACCCCAACTTGTAGTAAGGTCAGGCTGTAGGGTCTCACACCGAGTAGTGTTCGTGTCTTAGTAATAGGAAGAATAATTGAGAGAAAATCATTCGATGATATTCACAAGTCATGTTGTGAAAGTTAGTCGCAATAGCAATAGGGACAAAACGTTGCATTTGATGCAAACCAAAGATTAAACGTGTCGTAAATTGGTTACGACAAATTTAGTAGGAACAAACATGTTGGAAAGGGTTACCTGGATGACGGGATCGTCCCGGTCTAAACACAGGTTCAAACTGTGTCCAAAGCGGAGCACAAACGAGTCCGAAAATGCAAAAATGGTCCAAGGAGCAATGGGTGAGACCCACTGGGCTAAAAAGCCCATAGGCAAGGCAAACGGGTGCAGCCCGCTGGCTGCAGTGGGTGCACGACCGCAGCACAGCGGGCGTAGCACAGCGGGCGCCGCCCGCTGCGGCAGCGGGCGGGCGCCCGCTGCACAGCGGGCGCCGCCCGCTGCTTGCAGTGGGCACGGCCCGCTGCAATTGCGGGCGCACGCCCGCCTTAGCCTCCTTGGGCGGGCACGCCCGTTAAGCTTAGCGGGTGCGCCCGCAACTTAAGTCATTTAGGGTTTTTTAGAAACCCCAAATGACGGCTACGGATTTTGATAATTTGCTCAACTTTGAGAAATTGTTTGAGGGGGCAAACGAAGTTGAAATTCGTCACCGTCGGTTTCTACACGTTCACCATTCGATGCTTTTCGAATTGATAGCTTGTTTGGTGTCTGAAGTTTAATGTGCAAGGAGAATTAATTAGTTAAAGTTTGCTTTTATGAAAAGCTCACTTTAATTTGAAATTAAGCCAAATTGGCTTAATTGAATTTTTCCTCTTGCGGAATGTCCCATATTGCTCGCAACGAGAGAGTGAGTGCCAACTCCCTATATAAATAGGGGTGCACTCTCCTCGTTGAAAAACACACCAAGCCATCGATTGAGCAGCTCCAGAATTTTAGAGCAAGCTCGATCGGTGACTAAAATCTCTCTCTCTCTTCCTGTTCTCTGGAGTAGTCCTAGCAAGACTACGAAGGGGGTTTGGATTCTTGATCCGGACGTCTAAGACGCGGGTTCTTCTCAAGTGAAACTTTCTACCGCGTGTGATCGGCTCGGAGGCGAAAGTCAGCTCGGGCGGATCGGTGCGAGGGTGCGAGGCGGCTCAGGCGGTTCGAGTCAAGGCGGCTCGGCTACGAGGAGCTTCTAAAGACGGTGCGGTACATCTTGCCTGCTCCAGGGCCAAGATTTCGAGTATGTGCTTAAGTAATTTGTAGTGTAGATTTAATTAGCTGCTTTAGAGTAGATCCCTCTTGGGGTGGTCAGATCCGCCCCAAGTTGGCATAGATCGGGCTGGGTTCTGGCTCCCCAGAGCCTACCTAAATAGTTTGGCTAGTCTGGAAATTTTGAATTTCTGTTTTCTGCTGCGCATTCGTGCCTCTGTGGTCCGTCCGACTTAGGACGGACACATATCCGAGCTCTGGGGGTCCGCCAAAATCCCAACAGAAACAAGACCCCAACCGATCGGTTGATAACTCAACCGATCGGGTGGGATGTATCTGCTAAATGGCCGTATCAGTCACTTAACGAACCGATCGGGTGATGCCAACCGAGATCGGGTGACTGACCATGTGATTTGTACGAGAAGTCTCGAGAATTTTGAGGAATTGGTCAACCGGTCGGGTGAAGACAACATAGGCCGGGTCGCTGACCGTGTGGGTAGAGCTGAACTTTCGGGAAATTTGGAGATCACATCAACCGATCGGTTGAGTAATACTGTGGACGGGTGAGTGGCCGGGTGAAATGACACATGCTCTTGGGAAAAATTTGGGAAGCGGTCAACCGATCGGGTGACTTCCCACCCGGTCGATTCACCTGTTGCTGTTGGCCGACGAGATATTTTCAAAACTTATACAACCGATCGGGTGAAACATCACCCGATCAGGTGACTTTCGCCACTACAAATATCCCTGTTCGCGTGACCCGACCCCCAAACTTCCGGTCGCGCGATCTCTCCCCCTCCAACTACCAAATTGATCTCCCTCATCTACCCCATTGCCCCTAAACCCTCATCCTCACTCATTTCTCAAACCCTACCCCCATCACACCCCTTCCCATCAACAACATTCACTCACCAAACATCCAAACCCTAACCCTAGCCCCAGATTTTCAAAAATCCTATATCTCGTCGGATCAGCGAGCGGCGGCTTCCCAAATCGCTTCCTTATACTGCGTGAGTCCTCCGGGGGCTTGATCTTGCTACATTGATGAGTAACACCTTTCCAATCTACACATCTCTTGCCTTATCTGTAATGTCCTGAATTGGTGTTATACCTGCTTCACCTGCTTTATAATCATCATAGACACGATCCCACTTTCCTTTTCGCCACCCACGTTGTCACCATGTCTAAAAAGGGAAAGAGATTGCCTCATCTTCACGCCGTAATCCGCTCTACGGACCATTTTCACCCTCTTTCCTTGGCATAAACCCTTCTACTGAAGAACAGTCCGACCGTTTGCGAGCACTACTTCATCGCCCGATGCGACCTACACTCTTTTTCGATCGCCCCACACTCGAAGCTCTAGGGATTTCAAACAGCGTCGGCAGAATTTTCAACTGTATCAGGTGCCATAACCTTTCTTACATCCATTCCCACACACATAGAAATCTCACGCTTGAATTCCTCAGTTCCCTCGAGGTGTTTGATTGGGGTTTCTCCTTCTGCGCTTTCAACGGCGATTATTCTCTGGGTTTCATCGAGTTGAATAATATCCTTAATCGCCGTCATCCCGATCTTAATACTGAACATTCCACCCACAATCGAACTGACATCTACTCTCAATTTCGGAATGATGGTGTTTGGCAACGATTTACCCGGTACACCGCCTTTCCACCTGAGGCTCTTGCCTCCTACATAATTCACCCGTGTTACTGCCTCGCCCATTGCATCCTCACCAACACTGTTTTCCCCCGCGTGGATGTGTCCACAGTATCCATGGATGAGCTTTTATTTCTCTATGCCATGTCCGAAGACAGGATCCTTGGGCATATCCCTATGCCCATAAATGCTGCTCATTGGATCATCCATGAAATTTTTGCTGTTAGCCGCGCCAATTCTGGATCCATCTGTTGTGATGGGATGATCACTCTTATTGTCAGCTGTGTTTTGAGAGTGCCGCCCGACCTCCCTATTTTTCTTGGACGTAGCCGTATTGATCGTGATTACTTGATCGATATCAATATGCTCACTCCCTTTGGTGAAGACAGTGTAGTCTATCTCTATAGCCCCGCCTGCGCTCCTTTCGCGATCCTGCCACCTTTAGCACCTTTGCGACTACCCTACCCCCCTTCTCATCTGCCATGGGAGTTTTACCCAGATCCTTGGTATTCTCCATTAGTACATCTACCACCCTTGGATCCTCCCGATTGGCACCCAACTTTCGGCCCACATGGTACCTTCATTCTCCACCACAACCCACCGGTACATATCGATCCGCCCGTACTCCAGCCTGTCGCCCCTCCTTCCCCTGTAGGCACACCCTCCTCATCCTCTGAGGATTCTTTCATTCTCTATTCGCCACCCTCCTCTCCCTCTCCCAACCATTCTAGCACCAGCAACTCCGATTGACATCCCCCTTGCATATTTCTACACTTTCACGTTCATATTTCATTGCTAGCGTCATGTCTAGCTTGGGGGAAGTCTATTTTGCTGTGTTGACACGTTTTGTTTTCTTTGTGTGTGTGTGCTTGTTTTACTTTTTGTCGTGTCGTATCATTTTCTTTCTTTCCTTTTCTATTTTCATGTCGTGTGGTTTGATCGTGATTTTTCTTTATTTTCATTTTCGTATCTGTGTCTTTCTTGTTTTTCGTGTCGTTTTGTGTCTGTGCGCTCCCCCCCCCATTTTCATTGCCCTCCCGTACTCACTCTTATTGCATTGAGGGCAATGCAAGCTTCAGCTTGGGGGAGTCGCACTTTGTGCGTCATTTGAGTCTTTCTTTTTCGTTTTTGTGTCGTTTTCATCGTGTTCTAATTTTTCTTTTATTCTTTTTTATTTCTTTCTCCTAGAGATGAACCCTATGATGAATTGCCACGAAATCACACACACCTAGCATATCATCGATAATCACACTCACTAACCCTAGGATATCGAGTCCCCTGCATTTCACGTATCGTGGGTCCACTTAGCTTTTTTGTGAGTCGTGCGTCTCGCCTAGCTGTTTGGTGTGCTTCTGCTTTGTGATTTTACTTTATATACCTGTCCAGGAATGACCACTAGATTATCACGCCTCGATATGAATAATGCGGTATTTGCTTCTCTTGCCTGTTTCTGTATGCATGATTATATACATATCGTATGCTTCATTTTGCATGTGTCGGGATTCCACAATTAAGGACTAGGATAACCCATTTAGCCCATGCTCTATTTAGCGAGAATAGCTTCCTTTGCCCAAGTGTTTAGATTCCGACTTCTTTTTTGTTTTACTTGGTGTAAATCCCATCGCCGTGTACCATTCTCCCACTTGGGAGAGTACGCATGTGTATAGCCCAAAAACCCCAAAAATCCAAAAAAAAGAGAAAATAAAAGAAAGACCCAAAAAGAAAAGAAAAAAAAATATTGTATAGCCAAAAATCCAAAAAAATACAAAAACCCAAAACCCAAAAAAAATTCAAGTGTGAATATTTTCCTACTTGCCGAGAATAAAGGGAAGGCAAGAATTTGCACCGAGTGTTCTTCTCCACATCATCTCAACCCCCTTCGGTTTCGAAAACAGTTGGCTTAGGAACTTTTTAGCTATTATCTAGGCTTTAGTGTGGTGATTTCCTTAACCCTAGTTGTGGAGTCCCCGACACATGATATGTTTCGATTCTCTCTCTATTCTCATGCATGCTTGAACTACATATATTCACCGCCTTATTCGATTCGAATCGATATTTGGGTCATTTCCTGGGTTTATGTATATCGAGCTTTATCGCACATCGTATATAGTGACACGGACTGCTAGCGCACGACCACACTCACTCGTGCTTCACCGCGTGAGCCCATGGCACTTATTTGGACTCGTATTCCCAGGTTTAGTGATGTGATTTGGCGTTTGTTTGCTTGGTGTGTCGTTTTTGATTTTGTTGGCCCTGACGGGCGATCTAGGATATAGAGTTTTCTTTCTCTCTCTTTCCCTCTATTTTTTCCCTCCGAGCTCCTACTCTCACTCGTCTTCCTTGAGGACGAGGAAGAGTTCAGCTTGGGGTATTTTGACGTCCGTTTATATTTCATATAGTTACGCACGTTTTCTTCCGTGTTTTTCCGTATTTTACCGCCGTCTTTTATTCGTTTTCTCGTGTTTTCTTGTGTTTTCTTGTTTTCTTTCTCTTTTTCGTGTTTTCCGTATTTTGCAGGAGTTTGCTGGCATATGGGGCATAAAACGATGATATCATGTGTCCCCGGAGCAACGGGAGGAGTCACGCGTGATCCAGGGGGTCAAACGACGAAGATTGCATCTTTTAGCCCCTCACTCTGTCGGTTGATCATCTTCAACCGATCGGGTGATGCACGTGTGCACCACCCGGACGCAGTTTGGAGCTCACGAGAAGTCACCCGGTCGGTTCAGTGACCGGGTCAAAAGCTTAAAGTCTCTGGAATTCGGAGCTGATTGCCAACCGATCGGGTGACCTTCACCCGATCGGTTCACCTGTAACTGAATTTCAACAGCCAAGACACGAAGATCCAACCGGTCTCCTCACCCGGTCGGCACCAAGATCCAACCGATCGGCACCAAGATCCAACCGACCGCATCCAAGATCCAACCGACCGCTTCATCCTGACCGGGTGAAATCCCGCATTGCGCTGCAATTCTATGAAGCGGCTCACCCGATCGGTTGACTTGTCAACCGATCAGGTGATGTCGTTTTCTATAAATAGAACCCTAGGTTTCCCAGATTCGGGAGTTGGTTATTTTTTTGCTGTTTTCTTCATTTTGTGACTGCTGTAATTTTCCAGTTTTTGTAAGTTTTCAGATCTTTGTCAAACTTTAGTATTATCTTAATTGCTTTACTACCATTGCATTTCTAATGTCTGATCATGATTTTTACGGTTCATTTTCGTTTAGATCGCTTTTTACTAAATATGTGTGAGTAGTTCCCAAATCTGGGATTTTGGCGGAAACCCCTTCGTGGGCTCTTCCCGATGCATCCATAGGGCTAGGAAATCGATAGGGATTAGGAATCTAACGGTTACAGGGGGTGTTTTATTGTCATTGGCGGGAAAAAGACCGCCTTTGACCATTGGGCCAAGGGGGAATAAACTTGGCGGTTGACTCCCTAACCATAGCTCACGCCCTTAGCGTAGACGCAGAATCCTAGCGCACGGGAGCGGCAGGATGAGACGTTGGGAGTTATCGTTGTGAGCTTAGTGCTCCCGAAGTCGATCAGTGTTAATGGACATGGGAGTGCCCACTGATCGAACTCGGGAAGTCCGGCGTATCATCCTGGGCACCGACCGGAATATCGGGCCCATGGGATGCCGGTACCACTTTCAGAGGCAACGTCTCACCATTAGACCCTAATTTCGATCTCCATCCTACCCGTAGGCCGTATCGGCGAGAGTCGCTCGTTGGGGTCGAAACCAAAGTCCCGGGTTTTTCCTTCTTATTGTCTATACCTTGCATTCCTTTGCCATGACAACCCATCATTCGATCTGGGCTAGCTCGCCCATGGGGTGATTTTGATCCTCTTTGACACAAGCACATCCACGTCTCTCTGAGTTCGACCCCCAAGCCACAGTACAACACCGTGCGCTTGCGGTTACAAATATTTAAATTCCCACGCCCCCGTTCACATCATTGCACACATCCGGCACGCAAGAGCCGCGCCCGGTGGGGGCCGGTCAGTTACGCGGTAACCTGGTTCTCGGCATCTGGGAAGCTTGACAATTCGGTATAGAGCTCAGTAGCTTGGAGGTGCTGACTACATGATGCAGAATCCTGTTAGAATTGAGTTGCTTGCAGGATGCAGAATCCTATTCAAAGTTTGAGTTGCTCTCCCAATCGAATTCAATTTGTGCCCATGCCCTAGAGTATATAAAATGTGAGCATGGGGAGGGTTTTTAGATAGAGAGAAATACAAAGAAACAAATAACTTTGATCAACCATTTAAGAGAGTCAATTTTAGATATTGTAAATAGAGCTTTTGGGAAGAGGTTGAAGGCTTCTTCTTTTGTTCATAAGTAAGAAGAATTGTATTTTTCTTATATTCTTCCTCAGAATAAAATCTATAGAGTGTTTCTTGGGCTGGCCGACGGCCTAAATATCTGATCTTTACTATTGTGCTCTTGGGCTTTACTCGTCTTTTATACTACCAGCGCTTTTGGAGATCTTAAGCTTCTGCCTTTGTACACATCAATATCTACATATACAATAACAATAATAATGCATGATTACTTGCATATGAACAAAGTCTAATAAATTTATTTATGATATCATTATTTTTGTATATTATATAAATATAAATTTTATATACTATTTTATCTTCTGTTTTTCCTTTTATTGGCTTGGTTGAGTTCCTTCAAGCATCATTGTATAAATATTAATATAAAAAATTTCATGAATTAAAAATATTTTATTTTATTAAAAAATTATTTTGTAAAAATTTTGTTTCGACCAAATTTAAATTTAACTATAGAAATTGACTACTTGTCGGCAATGTTAACTATTGTACCCAAAGTTGATCAATGTATTTTTTGGTTAAATTAATATTTGAGTCAAATGTTAGGAACTATGTTTTTTGAGTATCGAGAAAATAGAAACCTAGTGCATCTAACCCTGGCGTTACATTTACTCTTGTACATTTGGGGAAGAAATAAATAAAGAGTTTTTTAAAATTATGTTTTATGTCTCTCCTCTTACCTTTAAAAAACAATCGTTTTAAAAGAAAATATAATTATTTATTTATTTTAAAGAATCTTACGCTGCCTCTTTGCTTCGTTCAAAAAATTTACCTAAAAATTATTATTTAAAAAAATTATTTAATTGTTTCTCTACCTCTATTTGTTTGTTTTTAAAAGAATTTAATTTATGTATTTGTTCCGCTTATAAAAATTATTCAATTTTATCTACCTCTATTTACTTATAATTTATCTAATGTCTTAATTTTTTATTTCAAAAATAATCTATTTGATTTTATCTACCTCCATCTATTTTCTTCCAAAAAGTTTATTTTGTTTCTCCGTACAAAAAAGTCTTTGGGTTAGAGATAACATGATAGAGAAAATAAAAAAGAGAAAATTGATTTGACTCTTCTATACTTTATGTTTTTAATCTTTTCAAAAATCTATTTTATTAGTTTATTCTTTGCCAAAAGTTTGAATTACAATTAAACACATTAACCTTATTCCTATTCTTTTTCTCTCTTTATTTTTCGACGGTTTCTCCTCTATCTAATAATAAATAAGAATCTGGTTGGAACCATAGTATTTAAAACCCCACAGGTTCAAAAATTAATTTAAAATATGCCATTGTCGAGCACAGATGTTGATGTAACCCAAATTTAATTTATTTATAATTATACTAAAAATTAGCTAAAAATCCAAATTATTTTAAAAAGTATACTTTTAAAAAATTGTCCATTTTATAATTATTTAGAACTATGGAAATTATGGGGTGTTGAGATTTTAAAAAATATGACGGTCTAAAACCCATTTTTAACTGTTGAATTCCAAGAACTACAACTTATAGATCTATATAAATGGTCGTAAAGCCTTTTGTACTATTTCAGTGCAAGTGTTATATTTTGTCCAAAAGTATTACATTTTTTCTATTAAATAAAATGTGTGTGGATGAATCATTTTTATATAAACGGCAATGACACGTAGAAATGCTCCTAGCTTAACATAGCTAGGTGTAATGCCGTTAACTTATATATTGAAATAGTGGAATGAAATTAGATGTCAAGGAAATTTTATTTCATTTCATTGATTTTCATAGAGACGTCAAGTAAATTTTATTTGTCTTTCTTGATTATTTAATACATACTACTTTGACATCCATATGATCTCCATTACAATTTAGTTTGCATTCATTGTCTTATAATGGCAACAACATATTGCTGGGGATTTGCAATAGCCTTCATAGAATTCTGGCTTACTTTTGCAAAATGATACACAACTTGGGTTTGTGCATGATGGTAAAGATAGACATGAATAAGTCACAAGGTCTGGCACAATGTCTTGCTTCTTTAGGGACATATCCGTCTCATCGTTATCTGTACAATGAAAATTTCATAAACATTTTAGTGGGCAAATATATTACAAAAGCGAGAAAGAGAAAAAATGGGTGAGTGCGTGTAGGGGTGGCAAAATTGACCCGACCCGACCCGACCCGACCCGAACCCGGCCTCTTGGGTCGGGTATGGGTAGGGGCCAATCCGGGTCGGGTCGAATTCGGGTCAACCCGACCGACCCGGATAAAAATCCGGGTCGGGTACGGGTTTGACCCCTCGACCCGGTTGACCCGAATTCGACCCGTATTTTCACTCTTTTCACCCCAATCTGACCCGGACCCGACCCGAACCCGACCCGAACCCGATCTTTTTTGAAAAATAATCACTATTTCACACCAAACCCGACCCGAACCCGACCCGTACCCGACCCGTAAGACAAACCGGGTCGGGTACGGGTCACCCGGGTTACGACCGGGTCGGGTTCGGGTATCCGAACCCCGACCCGAATTTAATTCGGGTCGGGTTCGGGTTTACCCTTATTCGGGTCGGGTCAAACCTGACCCGACCGGAACCCGACCCGACCCGCCCGTTTGCCACCCCTAAGTGCGTGTGCAAAAAATTTATAAAAATTTAAGTGGACAAATATATTACACAACAGAGAGAGAGAGAGAGAGAGAGAGAGAGAGAGAGAGAGAGAGAGAGAGAGAGAGTACATCCAAACGATGTGGACAACATAAGAGCTAATAAAAAGCCAATGAGAATGGATTTCAGAAATGTAATGAATGCCATTCTAATTTGTTGTTTTAATCTTTCTTCTTGTGCCTATGTTTCTTCTTCAGCTTCTTATTTATAAGTTTTTGTGAACAAAGGATTCATCCATTTAATAAATTTTGTATGAAGGGATGCATTGCACATAGATAAACATTAGTTAGGTTCATGACTACCATTTTATGGAAGGATGTATCTTTCTTTAACCTTCTATAGAAATAAAAACATTCCTAATGTGCATGTATTTCAGTAGAATTTCATAAGGTTGTTCATCCTTCCACCAAGTCTTTAAATTAAATTTTTTTTTCATGAATTTTAATTAGGTAATGGCTAGCAGTGTGAAAAAAAGGTTGGATACATCTTTCCATAAAAATTGATGCCATAATGGGCAGATGGACAAGGATGGGCTAGATATGCCTTCCTTCTATTTGTCATATAATTTGTACAGTGTAATCCGCAAGAACGTTAGCAAGTTGAACCTGATATGTGGGTCGAGCTGGGTGCTTCATCCTATATGTCGGTCCCACTAGGCTTTGTAATGCTTTCTGTGTCTCTATGCCCTTAATTATTGTAGGCTTTTAGCTCTTAATTGGATGATATATTACCACTAATATCTCAAAGTCCAATTCAGGGATAATATATAATTGGATTAATAGTATATCTCCTACAGCTAGTCCTTCCGTAAGTATGAGGTCCTTGTAGTCGAGTCTATCTTATTAAAATATTGTAGTTGCACATATAGGTTTATACATACATTTTAGAAATGCGCATGCCAAGGAATTTGGATAGGGAGTTGGACATGGTGCTCAATCAAGGCAATTGGACATGGTGCATAGAATGGCACTTTGACAACTCATCTCGTCATGTCATGTACTTGGACATGATCCATGGTTGAGATGCCTAGAAATGGCACATAGTGTGGCTCGTAGACATGATCTTTGAACATGGTGATCTAATGTTTGTGTGCGTAGAAGCAAGTTACGTTCACATTTCATTTTAAACGCAGTGCTTAGAAAAAGCTATTGGATGTGTTGCTTCAAAATGTTTCTTGTGCAGTATAATTGGATATGTCCCTTCATAGTGTTGTAATGGTTTCATAGTTATGCCTCTTCACAGACGAGGAGTTAAGCTGTTACAACGGACCTCTTGGTTGATCAGTAAGTGTGGGTTAAGGGTGTAATGGCACCATGCAGGAGTTTAAGGTAGAACCCTCGAAAGCTAAACGTTATATCCTATCAAGAGTTATAAGTCACAATGGATGTTGACGTGCGTTTATATTTCATATATTCATGCACGTCTTCCTTTGTGTTTTTCCGTTGTTTTCCGTCGTCTCATATCCATTTTCTCGTATTTTCTCGTTTTCTTTCATTTTCCCGTGTTTTTGTATGTTCGCAGGAGTTTGACAGTGTAGGGGACATATAACGACGATATCATAAGTCCCCGGAGCAACGGGAGGAGTCACGCGTGATCCAGGGGTCAAACGACTAAGATCGCCATCTTTCAACCCCCACCAGATCGGTTGGACACAGCCAACCGATCGGGTGGTGCACGCGTGCACCACCCGGACAACAGTTGAAGCTACGAGATCATCAACCAACCGGGTCGCCGACCGGTTCAACCCGACTAACTTCTCGGGAAATTGGAGCTGAAATCCAACCGATCGGGTGATCATCACCCGATCGGTTCATCTGTAACCGTTTCCTGGAAGACACGACCCGGACATCTCACCCGATGACCAGCTGACCGTGCCAAAATGTCGCGAGCCTCTGTCTTTTTGGGCAAAAATTCCACCGATCGGTTGATTTATCAACCGATCGGTTCACCCGATGAGCTCAAGATCCAAACGACGAGAAGCTTTCGCCAACCGATCGTGTCGCCTGACCGGGTGAAAGTCTGAAGATTGCTGCCGAAGTTCACAACAGGTCACCCGATCGGGTGATTCTTCACCCGATCGGATGATGTCATTTCCTATATATATAAACCATAGGTTTTCCAGAAACGAGAGTTGTATTTTTTTACTGTTTTTCTCTCGTGTGACGGCTGTAATTTCTTTGTTATTTGTAAGTGCTCTGATCTTAACCAAACTTTGATATTATCTTAATTACATTACTATTACTCCATTCCAATCGTCTGATTATGTTTTTAACGGTCTATTTTCATTTAAATTGCTTTTTGCTTAATATGTGTGAGTAGTTCCCCAATCTGGGATTTTGGTGGAAACCCCTTCGTGGGTTCTTCCTAATGCGTCCATATGACTAGGAAATCGATAGGGATTAGGAATCTATCGATTACGCGAGGTGTTTCATTGTCATCGACAGGAAACAGACAGCCATTGACCGTTGGGCCAAGGGGGAATAAACTTGGCGGTTGACCCACTAGCCATAGCTCACGCCCTTAGCATAGACGTCGAATCCTAGCGCGCGGGAGCGGCAAGATGAGATGTTGGGAGTTATCGTTGCGAGCTTAGTGCTCCCGGGGTCGGTCAGTGTTAATGGACATGGGAATGCCCACTGACCGAATCTGGGTAGTCCGGCGTATCATCCTGGGCACCGACCAGAATATCGGGCCCATGGGACGCTGGTATCACTCTTAGTGGCAACGTCTCACCATTAGACCCTAATTCCGATCGTTATCCTATCCATCGACCGTGTTAGCGAGAATCAAATGATAGGGTGAAAACCGAAGTCCCGGGTTTCCCTTATTATTGTTTATCCTCATTTCTGTAATTCGTGACAACCCATCATTCGATTCGGGCTAGCTCACCCCTAGGGTGAATTCGGTCCTTTCAGACACAAGCACAACCACGCCTCCCTGAGTTCGACCCCCAAGCCACACTACAACACCGTGCACTTGCGGTTATAAATATTTAAATCTCACGCCCCAATCACATATTATTGCACATCAAACATGCCAAAACGCTGGGGACGTCAAGTTTTATGGCGCCGTTGCCGGGGAGGCAACGTGCTTGTTATTTTAGGATCTCATGAACCCTTGAGTCTAGCTCACATCTCTGCCTCGCGATAATTTTCGCATTCTTCTTTTTCATCTTTCATTTTTATTTTCTTATTTTTATTTTCTATTTTATCTGTTTCTTTCCCACTTTTCGCTTCACGGGTTTTGTTGCTTTGAATGCGCAGGAACACAAGAAGTCTTGACGACTTGATTCCTGTTGATCCTGAGATAAACGCCACCCTAAGGCGTCTGGCCGCAGAGAAGCGAAGAAGAGAAGAGTCTGAAGCCATGGGGGAGAACACCCCACCTCACAAGTCCTTGCTGGAATACTCGATGCCATCCATCGAGTCCACCTCCGCTATCCGACCTCCTGCTATTACGGCGCAAAGCTTCGAGCTTAAGCCGTCTTTGGTGACATGGATCCAGCAGGATCAATTCTCTGGGGCATCCATGGAGATCCCCATCGAACATTTGGACTCCTTCTTAGAGAAATGTGACACCTTCCAGATAAATGGTGTCCCATCTGAAGCTATCCGTCTGAAATTATTCCCCTTCTCTCTTCGGGATAAGGCCAAGCTGTGGCTTAGGGGGAAGGACCCAAATACATTCAACACTTGGGAGAAGCTTTCAAACGCCTTTCTGAGAAAGTTCTTTCCTATGGGGAAGACCATGAAGCTGAGGAGTGAGAACTCCTCCTTCTCCCAGGCCAGCCACGAGTCCCTGCATGAAGCTTGGACGAGATACAAAGAAATGCAGCGAAGATGCCCTCATCACGAGCTTTCCAAGTGGCAGATAATTAATTTGTTCTACAACAGATTGAGGGATGACTTGAAATCTTCGATGAACACCGCGGCTAGGGGGTCCTTCATGTCTAGAAGTGAAGAAGATGCCGGGAACATATTAGAAAACATGGCATCAAACAATGAGCGATGGTGTGACGAGAGAGCCACACCTAGATCTGGGGGTATTCACAGAGTCGAGGACGTCGACAAATTATCCAGTAAGTTTGACTTACTGTCGACCCAGATCTCAGTGCTAATGGTAGGAGCCGGTGGTGCCGGTACACAACATATCGCGGCTGTGGAATCTGAAGTCATTGGAGACTTCGAGGGTGGTGACATCTCATCTCCATTGGACCAAGCGAGCGCACTATTTTACAATCCTATGGGAAATGTGTCGTATCCACCACGGACTAGCTCCAACCCAGCCTACTCTCCAAACAACCGGAACCACCCCAACCTTAGCTACCGGGCGCCCTATCAGCAGCCACCACCTCCGCGGCAGCAACAACAGATATATCAGCCGGCTAGGACTCTGCAGCAGCAGTTTCAGCAGCAGTAGCCTCCACAAAAATATCAGCAATATGCTCCTAGGAATCAGCAGCCCATTCAGCAGCAGCAGCAGCAATACGGCCAGCAGAGGGTTATCTCTCCGGTTGAGTCCCTCTTGACTCAATACATCACCAACCAGGAGAAGATTAATTTGAAGCTAGAGATGGGTCAGCGGGCTCTCACTGACCAAGTAACCCAGCTGGGGTTACAAGTGGCGAACCTTCAAAGGTCGCAGAATCTATTGCCGCCACAACCGGAAGTGAACCCGAGGGGAGCAAACCAGACTTTGGCACTCACGCACGAGCATGCGAATGTATCCGCTATCGTTTTAAGAAGCGGGACACAAATCCCTACAGGAGTGTCCACCAAAGAACCGGAAGTACCGTTGGTCGTAGGGCGACCAATTGAGAAATTGAATGACGACTGTGCTTCGTCACCAAAGCCAACGACTCCGGAGGGAGTCCCTGAAGAGGAGAAGAAGAAAAACGAGGAAGGGAGCCTCAAAGTATTCAAGCCCGTTGTGCCTTTTCCATAACGGCTAGCCCAAGCCAAGATAGACGAAAAGTACGGCAAATTCTTTGCCATGGTAAAGGATCTAAGCTTGCAAATCCCCATCCTCGAAGCTATCGAGACGGTTCCCTCCTACGCAAAATTTCTAAAGGATTTGGTGACAAGAGGGTCGAGAAAGGAGAATTTCGTATTAATGGCGGAATGCAGCGATCTCATTCAGAGAGCAAATCCGCCTAAGCTTAAAGACCCGGGGAGCTTCTCTATCCCTTGTGCGATCGGGAAGGTAAAGATCCATCGTGCGTTCGTCGATCTTGGGGAGAGCGTCAGTTTAATGCCCCTGTCGCTGTATAAGTGGATAGGGATGGGCGACTTGGAGCCCACCGGTATGACCCTACAGCTTGCAGACCGATCGGTCAAATTTCCGATGGGGGTTGTAGATGACCTCCATGTCAATGTAAGTGGGGTGCATGTGCCGGTGGACTTCGTCGTCATGGACATGCCTGAAGATGCACACACCCCCAATATCCTTGGACGACCTTTTATGGCCACTGCCGAAATTTTAATAGATGTGAAGAAAGGAAAACTTTTCCTTAACGTCGGCAACGAAAAGGTCGAGTTTGACCTAGGGTTGTCAATGAAGCACCCAAATCACCCGGATGATCCAAGATGCAATATGCTGGAGTTAGAAGAAGAGAGGGTTGTGGAAGCAAGCTCCTGAGAAATCCTTTCAAGAAATCCCCCTGATAACTTGGGGGACTTGAAGGAACATGTCGACCCGAGGGAAGATGATGTTGCTGGGAAAGCAGATGCGGCACATACGGTCCCTCCTGGATTTCAAGAGGCTCCTCCGACGAGGAGGAAAGGAAAAGAGCCCATGGGGCTCACCGGTGAGGAGATCCAGATCTTGAAACGAGTGGTGGTAGATGCCAATATAAGGGAGAAACCCCCGGATCCCGTTAACGAAGGTAGAATCGTCGAGCAAGTTTTCTTGTCATCACCGACGACACCGAAGGCCGCCAACTCTGAACCTGAAGCGATGCCAATCTTAGGGCATCACCCCCGTCCTCATTGAATATCATCTACGGGCGTCGAGCAAACGACGTTAAACAAAAGCGCTTCATGGGAGGCAACCCATGCTCTAAAATTTTATCTTCATTTTTAAGATTATTATTAGCTTTATTTTTCTTAATTTAATAAGTAAATCCTTCCGCGGGATCATCCATCCAGAAACTAAGGCCATTTGTAAATTTTTGCAGGAAACAAGGCCTCACCCGATCGGGTGATTATTCAACCGATCGGGTGAGACGTATCAGACAATGGCTAATATCTATTCTCCAGCGAACCGGCCGGGTGAAGCAAGCTGAGACCGGGTGGCTCGCCGTGTGAGAAGGGCTGAATTCTTGGGAAATTTGGGGGAAATATCAACCGACCGGTTGAGGGAAGCTGCGGTAGTGTGACTGACCGGGTGAAAAGTCACAGTATTCTCGGGAAGATTTGGGAAGCGGTTAACCGATCGGGTGAAAAATCACCCGATCGGTTCACCTGTAGCTGTTGGCCGAAGGAAAATTTTCGAACTTACCCAACAGATCGGGTGAAAACTCACCCGATCGGTTCTCTTTCACCCCTATATATATCTCCCCTTCACACGACTCCGACCACCCAGCCCCCAAAACCCCAAACGCACGTCTCGCCTCCTCCATCTGCCAAATCAATCTCCTGCATCTACCCCACTGCCCCTAAATCCTCATCCTCGCTCATCCCAATACTCCCCCACCATCGCCACCCTTCCCATCAACAACATTCACTCATCAAGCGTCCAAACCCTAACCCTAACCCCCAAAATTTCGAAAATTTTGATTCTTGTCGGATCAACGAGCGGCGGCTTCCCAAATCGCAAAAGCTACACTGGCGTTGGGTAGCGACGCCAGGGGTTGAAATAAAAGAACGCGCTCCAAGTCCTGGCTCCAGAATAGATTCCTCACTGGAAAGATCAGAGCAGCAATCGGAACAACGAATCCAGATTCCAAAGCTATCACGTGCGACGACGGGCTACGACGTATCGCAACGTCGTAAACAGCAAATCTTCGGAGAGAAAGCACCTAAGTGGGGCCCACAGTAGTCCTAGGGACCAATAGGGGACCCACAATAACTCTGGAGAACTTGGGGGGCCCACGGTGGCAAGCGGTTCGGGAGTTGCGACGTTGCGACGAACGTCGCTCGGTCAGACACACTTGGTAAGGGGGATTCTCTCGACCAGACACATGCGACGGCTGTGCACAGCGCAGCGGGGTCAGGGCTCTTGGTTGGTACGGAGCGGGCTCTCGGTCGGTGCAGGAGAATGGGCCGGTCGGGCGCTGTGCGGTGCGTTGCAACGTTGCAACGTTGCAACGATGCGGCGCGAGCGGGCATGAGCGGGGGGTTCTCTCGGTCGGTGCGGGAGAACAGCCGGTCGGGCGCTGTGCGGTGTGTTGCAACGTTGCAATGTTGCAACGATGCGGCGAGAGAGGGCGGGAGCGGGGGTTCTCTCGGTCGGTGCGGGCGGGAGCGGGGGTCGGTGCGAGCGATGCGGAGCGGGGGCTGCTGCGGGTGCGGGTGTGGAGCGGAGCGGAGAAGTCTCTCGGTCAGATCGAGAGACGTCCTCGGTCGGACACGGCGATGCAGGGCGACGGTGCAGCGGTACGGAGCGGGCCTTGGTGCGGGCGGGGGCCTCGTTCAGTGCGGGGAATTTGGGGTCGTTTCCTCGGTCAGACACAGGGGCGGCTGTCGCAACGTTGCGACGAATCGTCGCAAGTGGGTTTTTGGGTTTTGGAAGCGGCTAGGGTTATTTTCTTACGAAAATAGGTCTTCCTAGGGATTGTTTATATAGTGTAGAGGGGTTGCCTTTGTCTAGGGCTAATCCTAATGGGATTAGAAGTTTAAAATAATTTAAAATTCGAATCTACCTCTCCTAATCACATAGGGATTGGGTGCGGCCAAGATAGGGGCTAAGATTTGGCTCAAAAATTATTTAAAACGTTTTAAACTTAAATAAATTTTATTTGGCCGAAAATAAGTTAAAACCTAGTTATTAAAAATATTTTAAACCTTGCTAAAAATATAAAGTAGGTCAAATGAACTCCAAAAATTATAAAATAAATATCGGAGTGATTTTGATGACGAAAGAAAGCTAACTAAAAAGACGGATCTCAATTTCGACGTTGGACGACGAAACTAAAAATAGAAACGTCTCCCGTCGAAAGTGAAAATTACAACCTCTCTTTGATTAAGTCCAAATCGTGGGGGAACGACCCGAGAAATGTCGTTCCAAATTAGTGCCATAATTTACTACTCTCAGAGACGCTCACAACGGTATATCACACCCAAGTGTTCACTAGCAAACAAAGTCTAAAATTAATACGTGCACGGCCAAAAGCATGTGCACGAACAACGTGCGATCGGAAAGCGGCCGTTACATCCTCCCCACCTTAGAATAAAGTCCGTCCTCGGACTTTTGAATGTATCTAGTTGCTCTAGTAACTATCCCAATCACGTCACATTATAATTTAACCCATGAATAGCTATTACAAGTGCTTATATATATGCACTAGGTAGTCAATCATTAACACTACCAGCATGTATGTATTCACGCACATTATACACTTATACCCATTATAGTCCGTCAAATTCATACACGTATTTCAATCATATATATATAATGTGATACATCCCTTATATAACTACTATTTACTTAACACAAACAATAGTTCAGATACTCATATAAGTATAATCTCACACTAGCAAATACAATCGTTGTTCTACGTATAGATAACTACCTATGCACAAAACAAACATGGGTATACTACTCCCTAATATTCATCCGATACCAAACATCTCAACACATGTAGTCACGTCATACCATTATTATACCAGGTTTTACTATATCTAATATACATTCACCACTACTATAACTTCACAATATATAGTCATTCAGATGCATGCAATTGTTTCACCATACATTCACATTACATACGGTCCTATAATTATATTCACGACACGCCACACATACCATAGTCATCAATACCTATAACTAAACTCATACTTACCCGTGCATGGTGCACACCCATACACGCTAACATTTCATTCACGCATACCAATCGTACCATTATATAACTAGCACATCTACACACCTAGTTTAGCTAGCACACATACGTTCACACAGGCAAGTTCTTAGTAATTAACTATACCACAAGACCAATACCTATAACTATATACTGGTATAACGACCCACAATCATGTGCGTAGCACAACCAGGCACAAACAATCCTATCACTATACATACATCAAACATTGCTATATGCAAACTACAGACATACATAACAATATACTTAGAGTATACCCACTCAAGCTTGAGTGAGACTCAATACACATATCAAAACATTCTACATACGTAATACGGCATTTATACCTATACTATTACCACTCCAATATATATACGTCTACCAATATAACTATATACATACCATAAGTCAATCACACTTAATATTTAATCAGGTAACACCCACATAGTTCAATCACTCTATATACCATAATAATAATACAGACATCAGCACACGTATAATTATAATACACTCCCTAATACATACGCATTCATCGTATAGTCACACACATGTAACATATATATTCACACCATAGCCTACTACCTATAATTAGAATACTAACACATCTACACATACATAATTAAGATGTGCAATAGTCGTGTATACCTCACGGTATGCACGCATACAATATCCCGTAAAAGCAAGCAATACCAATCAAAATTATAATCCTACTACCATATGTATATCACCTATATACTCATGCAACAAATACATAAATACTTATGCCTAAGTACAATACGTAACTACGTACGAGCACATGCTCACACGTACTAACATATATGTCATATAATAGGCCTACTTATTTAACTATACGTACACCTAGCATACACATGGTTTTACCAACATATTACTTCAACTATTATAAGTATCTCCAACTACATACACCTCATTAAGTATCTCCAACTACATACACCTCATTAGATATTTCAACGCGGGTTCATATATACTCAGACGTTCCTAGAGTGGTATAGCTATCCTCGCACATATCTATAAATACTACCACACATACAACTTCATATCATCACGAATAACTCAGAATATGCACATATCACATAATAGGCAAACATTATTATACTACATGGGAGTACACTCATTCAAGCCTGCACACCCAACTCAGGTACATGCACCACGACACCTCACAAAGGTCCAAGGGTCTACTAACAAATTAGAATTGACACAGACATTGACGGGCACTAAAGCCTAAGCAATAGAGGAAGATTAGGGGTCGAAGCGTGACGAGGGAAGGACCGATAAGCACGAGTTCAGATAGGACGAATACAAGGGGACAGCTTGGTTAGGTGAAACGGCAATATACTTGTGAATGCTTAGGTAGAGGAAGGGGAGATGTGTGATACTTTTATAGAGTGCAGAAAAGAAAATAGGGTAAATAGCATAAGCTAAAATACATGAAATTTGAAAACTATTGTACTTCAAAAGTTGAAGTCCTCGTCTGTATAAAACATTTGGAGATCGATAAAACGAGTTGTTCAAAATAGTTTGAGTGGAATAGTCATAATAAGAGAAAATGGTTTATTGGTTTATAAAATCATTATAAAAGGAAGTAAATCATTTACACGAATATTAAGGACGTGGTTTAGAAAATATTATATGTCAGTAATTTAATATAATGTTGGAAAAAGTTTTGAAAGTCAAAGAATGAAATTAAGTAACTGAAGAATTTAAGCTCATGTTAAATGCTTTCAAAACCTTTAGGGTAGGGAAAATTTTAAAATAATCAATATCGAAGCTACTTTTAAAGGAACCAGGATTCCAAAAAGTAACGGATTTACACAAAGTTCTTATCATACGAGCACAACGAGCCTGGTACGGATATATAAAAATATTTGAAATTCTATTTAGTTTAGAAATTTTTCTAAACGTATGTATGGTGGTCGGAAAGATAATAATAATAACTTAGTAGTAGAATTATCAAAATTGATAGTAAAGCTTTAAAACCAAATCATGGAGGGTCCAGATTAGGAAATGGTTATGAAATAGTAATTTTACAAAAATCTGAAATGGGGAAAACGATGAGCATAACTTTGACTTGCTGGAAGCTGAAATCCCAAGTGACTTGAAAAGTATATGAATGGCATAAATCAGGAAGGAAAATTATAAATCGAATTGGGCAAAATAAAAGTACGGTTCAGAATAAAATTAATATATGAAGGGACACGGTATTTACATAGGTACAAAAAGCATAAGCTGGAAAAATATCATAAGCTAGTATTCCAAATTTCGACAAAGTTTTAAAAATTTTACGTCAACGAAAGAGCACGAAGTATAAGTATATATATTAAAATTTTGAACAAATTTAAACTTAGGAAAAAGGAAATCGAAAAATACTTTCAGAAGATTCAAGATTTGTAACGGAGAGATTCGAAAATTGACGACGATTGTCATGAGGCGATCTCGTAAATCGAGGTAAGGAAAATGGTAGGATGGTCATGACATACATACGCCTAGGATATGGCCAGGAAGCCTACGGGGAAACTCCTACGGTCGACCAGTTAAGGATTAAGAAACTTAGTGCTAAGTCTTTCTAAGAGACTAGGCTATAATGAACTGCGTTTAGCTTGGCCCGAAATCGATGGACCCAAGCGAACGACTAACGAAATTCTAGAAGTCTAATATGGTTAGGGTTAGACAAGAACCACTAAGGTAACTCCTAAGATGATTAAATCAATTCCTAGCAGGGAGTATAACTAACAATCAGGGAACTCTAACTAACAAGCACAGACGTCTAACTAAGTCTTCTTACTACCTAGTGACATAGGAAAATGACTAGGCGCAAGGCTCATGACTCGGATGTTGCAATTTATTTAATGGACATTCTGTTATTATCGTTGTTCCGTTAATTCGCAATTGCAAGACGGACCTGCAGGGGCCACCAACAAAACCTGTCACGCCTCGCTTCCCAAAAATATGGAGGCGAAGCGTGAGAAGGTCCGCTCAGACTTGAAGCTGCAAAGCTGCAAGTCCGATAAGCGTCAATCAACTTTAAATAGCGGGCCCTTGTAACGCGAATGAAACAAAGATAATAATAATGAAATGAGACAAAAGAGATATCTCAGAATATCCATAAAATAAGTTTCAACATCACAGAAAAAGCCACCAGGCTGAAAAGAAAAAGAGTCTAAAGGCCCACACATGGCCAACAAAAGTACAGCGTACAAGATAAAGGTGCCACGCACCGACAACTAACAACAAAACCTAAAACAACAGGAAGCTCAGTGAAGTCACTCAGAAAGGTCACCGGTGTCCACAAAACTCCTCCTGGTAGACAAGGACTCAGGCTCAGTGTCAGCAAAACATCACGTACTCAGCAACGATCTCTGGCTCAGGGTCTAACATGTGACACCCAAAAGAGCAAGGGGCACATGTCAGCAAGTCTACAAGAGACTTGTGCAAGGAAACTGAAAGTAAAGTGAACAACCAAACAATTCTAGCTTGATGCAATGACATGTCAGTTATAGCATGAGTGCAGCAGGTAAGGAAAACAACAAGTAAACTAGCATGGCATGGCAAGTGTGGTAAAACTATTAACATTTACAAGGATTTCTCTAGTCACGTTTTCATGTCATGTGCAGAGTTTACACCTTACAGCTGAAATGGCTTACTTTCACACTGAGTGGCCGCTTAACTCCGCCCCAAACCCAGAGTTTACGCCTTACAGCTGCAGTTGCTGATCGGGCAGACTCCCAGCTGAATGGCAGCTTAACTCTTACCCCTCCTACGTGTATCGAGCCAGGGCCTTACCCCCGAACGGGAATGCTCGCTTCTGGATCACGAGCCAGGAAGTGTTTTTCATGATGGCATAGGGGTGCACCTAGCCAGGACAAGCAAGTACAAGTATGTAGCGTGTGCTACGAATGCAACAATCAACTTGGATGACATGTAGAATGCAATGCATGGCAGTTAAAAGTGCGTACAGATAAGGAATTTAAACGTGACGGATATCAATGCATGCATGACATGGCAGGGTGACAGATCTAGCTTCGTTGTCAAGCTAGATCCCAAAGTTGCATCTAGACAGTTATCATTTCACTGTCTAGTATCTTTTATGCTAAAAACAAGGAAGTGGCCTAAAAACATGGCCCTACACAAGAGTTGACAAGTTTCACTTGCCTGCAAGTACAATGTCTGAGAAACACCGTCCAACGAGTCCAAAGTCACAATTATCCAACGTGTACAAGTTCACCGGCCTAAAGTTCATATTATTAATCTTGATTAGTGAATTTAAAACATTTAAAACACTTTAAAACATCAATTTTAGTCTTGATTAACAGGCAATAGGTTGGGGGTCCTAAGGGTGCAAAGCGTTACCTCAACACGACGCGAAAGCTACACTGTCGTCGGGTAGCGACACCAGTGTTTGGAATAAAAGAACGCGCTCCAAGTCCTGGTTCCAGAATAGATTCCTCGCTGGAAAGATCAGAGCAGCAACCGAAGCAACGAATCCAGATTCCAAAACTAGCACGTGCGATGACGGGCTACGACGTATCACAACGTCGTAAACGGCAAATCGTCGGAGAGAAAGCACCTAGGTGGGGCCCACAGTAGTCCTAGGGACCAATAGGGGACCCACAATAACTCTGGAGAACTTGGGGGGCCCATGGTGGCAAGCGGTGCGGGAGTTGCGACGTTGCGACGAACGTCGCTCGGTCAGACACGCTTGGTAAGGGGGATTCTCTCAACCAGACACATGCGACGGCTGTGCACAGCGCAGCGGGGTCGGGGCTCTTGGCCGGTGCGGAGTGGGCTCTCGGTCGGTGCGGGAGAATGGGCCGGTCGGGTGCTGTGCGGTGCGTTGCAACATTGCAACGTTGCGGCGAGAGCGGGCGTGAGCGGGGGGTTCTCTCGGTCGGTGCGGGAGAACGGGCCGGTCGGGTGCTGTGCGGTGCATTGCAACGTTGAAATGTTGCAACGATGCGACGAGAGCAGGCGTGAGCGGGGGTTCTCTCGGTCGGTGCAGGCGGGAACGGGGGTCGGTGCGAGCGATGTGGAGCGGGGGCTGCTGCGGGTGCGGGTGCGGTGCGGAGCGGAGAAGTCTCTCGGTCAGACCGAGAGACGTCCTCGGTCTAACACGATGATGCGGGGCGACGGTGCAGTGGTACGGAGCGGGCCTTGGTGTGGGCGGGGGCCTCGGTCGGTGCGGGGAATTTGGGGCCGTTTTCTCGGTCGGACACGGGGGCGGCTGTCGCAACGTTGCGACGAATCGTCACAAGTGGATTTTTGGGTTTTGGAAGCGGCTATGGTTATTTTCTTGCGAAAATAGGCATTCCTAGGGATTGTTTATATAGTGTAGAGGGGTTGACTTGGTCTAGGGCTAATCCTAATGGGATTAGAAGTTTAAAATAATTTAAAATTCGAATCTACCTCTCCTAATCACATAGGGATTGGGTGCGGCCAAGATAGGGGATAAGATTTAGCTCAAAAATTATTTAAAACATTTTAAACTTAAATAAATTTTATTTGGCCGAAAATAATTTAAAACCTAGTTATTAAAAATATTTTAAACCTTGCTAAAAATATAAAGTAGGTCAAATGAACTCCAAAAATTATAAAATAAATATCGGAGTGATTATGATGACAAAAGAAAGCTAACTAAAAAGACGGATCTCAATTTCGACGTCGGACGATAAAACTAAAAATAGAAACGTCTCCCGTCAAAAGTGAAAATCACAACGTCTCTTTGATTAAGTTCAAATCGTGGAGGAACGACCCGAGAAATGTCGTTCCAAATTAGTGCCACAATTTACTACTCTCAGAGACGCTCATAACGGCATATCACACCCAAGTGTTCACAAACAAACAAAGTCTAATATTAATACGTGCACGGACAAAAGCATGTGCACGAACAACATACGATCGGAAAGCAGCCGTTACAGTAACCTCTTTCCACTCTTCACATTTCTTTCATTTTATGCAATGTCTTGAATTTGTGTTTGCACACTTTATCTGATTCACCATCTTTGTAGACACCATATCCCACCTTATCATTCTTTCCCTCACTGTCGTCATGTCCAGGAAGGGAAAGGATATAGCCTCATCGTCACGCAGACATCCCATATACGGCCCTTTTTCCCCTTCCTTCCTTGGCATCAACCCCTCTTCTAAAGAGCAATCCGATCACCTACAAGCCCTTCTTCATCACCTTATGCGACCTACTCTTTTCGTCGACTTCCCCACCCTACAATCTCTTGGACTCTTTAGGGGCGTCTGCGCACTTTTTCGCTTCATAGGTTGCGATTACCTCCTACGTACCCATGCGCATACACACAGGAATCTTACACTTGAGTTCCTCAGCTCTCTCGAGGTGTCAGAATTTGGTTTCACCTTCCGCACCTTCAATGGTGAATTTACCATGAGTTTCAACGAGCTCAACAATATTCTGAACTTCCCTAACCCCGATCGCCATGTTGAATGCTCTACTCATGATCAATTTGACATTTTTTCTTACTTCCGGGCTGATGGCATTTGGCAACGATTCAACCGATATACCTCCTTTCCAGCAGTAGCCCTTGCCTCCTACATCATACACCCTTGTTACCGTTTCGCCTACTGCTTCCTTGCCAACACCATTTTCGCTCGCGTGGATGTATCCACGGTGTCTAGGGATGAGTTTCTCTTTCTTTATGCCATGTCCCATGACCGGATTCATGGCAATATCCCTTTACCTATAAACACCGCTCATTGGATCATCCACGAGATCTTATCCGTTAGCCGCGCAGCTTCTGGCTCTATCTGCTGTGGGGGGATAGTTACTCTTATTGTCAGTTGTGTCTTGAGGATGTCGCCTGACCTCCCTATTGTACCAGGACATAGCTGTATCGATCGCGACTACTTAATCGCTATCGGTATGCTTACTCCTTTTGGGGAGGATCATGCAGCCTACCTCTATAGTCCTGCCTACACTCCTTTTGCCATCCTCCCACCCTCATCTCTGGAGCGCTTCCCCTTACGCCTTACACACCTACCCTGGGAGTTCTACCCTGATCCTTGGTACGCCGCACTCGTTCACTTTCCACCCCTGGATCCTCCCGATTGGCACCCGTGTGTAGGTCCACCCCGTGCCACCATCATCCACCACGATCCACCGATAAATCTCGATCCACCGGTGGTCCAACCTGTTGCCCCTCCTCCTATTCGCACACCCTCTCCTTCCTCCTCGGAGGATTCCTTCTACCATTATTCACTACCCTTCTCGCCATCTCCTTACCATTCTACCGAAAGCGACTCCGACTGACCTCCCCATAGCATATCTCTGCATTTTCATGATCACATCATATCACTAGCATTGTCATGTCTAGCTTGGAGGAAGTCATTTATTTTTTCTGTGTGCTGTCGTGTGATGTTTTCTTTGTATGTTTGTTTATTTGTCGTGGTGTGATTTTCTATTTTTATTTTCCATTTATATGTCGTGTGGTGTGATCTTTATCTTTATTTTTATTTTCAGTTTCGTATGTATGTTTTTTTCTTGTTTTTCATGTCTTTTTGTGTCGGCGCATTTCCCCCCCCCCCCATTTTCATTACCCTCCAGTATTCATTTTTATTGCATTGAGGGCAATGCAAGTTTCAGCTTGGGGGAGTCGCACTTCGTGCATCATTTGTGTCTTTTTCTTCGTTTTTGAGTCGTTTTCATCGTGTTTTATTTTTTCTTTTCTTCCTTTTATCTCTTTCTCCTAGAGATGAACCCTATGATGAATTGCCACAAAAATCACACACGCACCTAGCCTGGCCTCGATAATCACATTCACTAACCCTAGGAAGCCGAGTCCTCTTGCATTTCATGCATCGTGGGTCCATTTTTCTTTTGTGTGAGTCATGTGTTGTGCTTAGCTGTTTGGTGTGCTTCAACTTTGTGATTGAGTTTTATATACCTGTCCAGGAATGACCCCTAGATTATCATGCTTCGATTTGAATATGCGTTATTTACCTCTCTTATCTGCTTCTGTATGCATGAATATATATATCGTATGCTTCAATTTGCATGTGTCGGGATTCCACAATTAGGACTAGGATAACCCATTTTAGCCTATGCTCTGATTAGCGAAATATCTCCTTTGCCCAAGTGTTTAGAATCCGATTTCTTTTTTATTTTACTTGGTGCAAATCCCCTCGTCATATAACGTTCTCCCACTTGGGAGAGTACACATGTATATATCCCAAAATCCAAAGATCCAAAAAGGGGAGAAAAGAAAAACCAAAAAAAGAGAAAAAAAAGAAAAATACATATGTATAGCCAAAAATCCAAAAAATACATATGTCCAAAACCCAAAAAATGTGTGTGAATATTTTCCTACCTATCGAGAATAAAGGGAAGGGGAGAATCTGTACCGAGTGTTCTACTCCGCATCGTCTCAACCCCCATCGTTTTCGAAAACACTTGGCTTAGGAACTTTTTAGCTATTATCTAGGCTATAGTGTGGTGATTTTCTTAACGCTAGTTCTGGAGTCCCTGACACGTGATATGTTTCGATTCTCACTTTCTTCACATGCATGCTTGAGCCATATGTTCACCGCTTATTCCAGATCGAATCGATATTTGGGTTATTTCTTGGATTTGTGTATACAGAACTTATAGCACAATGTAGATAGCGGCACCATCTGCTTGTACACGACCACACTCACTCGCGCTTCACCGCGTGGGCCCGCAGCACTTGTCTAGACTCGTATTCCTTGGTTTAGTGATGTGATTCGGCGTTTACTTGCTTGGTGTGTCGTTTTTGATTTTGTTGACCCTGACGGGCGATTTAGGATTTAGAGTTCTCTTTTTCTCTCTTTCTCTCTATTTTCTCCCTCCGAGCTCCTACTCTCACTCGTCTTCCTCGAGGACGAGGAAGGGTTCAGCTTAGGGGATTTTGATGTGCATTTATATTTCATATATTCACGCACGTCTTCCTTTGTGTTTTTCCGTTGTTTTCCGTCGTCTCGTATCCGGTTTCTCGTATTTTATCGTTTTCTTTCACTTTCTCGTGTTTTTGTATGTTTGCTGGAGTTTGACAGCATAGGGGACATATAACGATGATATCATAAGTCCCCGGAGCAACAGAAGGAGTCACGCGTGATCCAGGGGGTCAAACGACGAAGATCGCCATCTTTCAACCCCCACCCGATCGGTTGGACACAGCCAACCGATCGGGTGGTGCACGCGTGCACCACCCAGACAGCAGCTAAAGCTACGAGAGCATCAATCGATCGGGTCGCCGACCGGTTCAACCCGACTAACTTCTCGGGAAATTGGAGCTGAAATCCAACCGATCGGGTGACCTGTAGCCGTTTCCTCGAAGACACGACCCGGACATCTCCCCCGATGGCCAGCTGACCATGCCAAAATGTCGCGAACCTCTGTCTTTTTGGGCAACAATTCCAACTGATCGGTTGATTTATCAACCGATCGGTTCACCCGATGATCTCAAGATCCAAACGACGAGCAGCTTCCGCCAACCGATCGTGTCGCCTGACCGGGTGAAAATCTAAAGATTGCTGCCGAAGTTCACAGCAGGTCACCCGATCGGGTGATTCTTAACCCGATCAGGTGATGTCGTTATATATATATATATAAACGCTAGGTTTTCCAGAAACGAGAGTTGTATTTTTTTTACTGTGTTTCTCTCTTGTGACGACTGTAATTACTTTGCTATTTGTAAGTGCTCTGATCTTAACCAAACTTTGATATTATCTTAATTGCAGTGCTATTACTCCATTCCAATCGTCTGATTATGTTTTTAACGTTCGATTTTCATTTAGATTGCTTTTTGCTTAATATGTGTGAGTAGTTCCCCAATCTGGGATTTTGGTGGAAACCCCTTCGTGGGTTCTTCCTAATGCGTCCATATGACTAGGAAATCGATAGAGATTAGGAATCTATCGGTTACGCGAGATGATTCATTGTCATCGACAGGAAACAGACAGCCATTGACCGTTGGGCCAAGGGGGAATAAACTTGGCGGTTGACCCCCTAGCCATAGCTCACGCCCTTAGCGTAGACGTCGAATCCTAGCGCGCGGGAGCGGCAGGATGAAATGTTGGGAGTTATCGTTGCGAGCTTAGTGCTCCCGGGGTCGGTCAGTGTTAATGGACATGGGAATGCCCACTGACCGAACCCGGGTAGTCCGGCGTATCATCCTGGGCACCGACTGGAATATCGGGCCCATGGGACGCTGGTATCACTCTTAGAGGCAACGTCTCACCATTAGACCCTAATTCCGATCGTTATCCTATCCGTCGACCGTGTTAGCGAGAATCACATGATAGGGTGGAAATCGAAGTCCCGGGTTTCCCTTATTATTGTTTATCCTCATTTCTGTAATTCGTGACAACCCATCATTCGATTCGGGCTAGCTCACCCCTAGGGTGAATCCGGTCCTTTCTGACATAAGCACAACCACGCCTCCCTGAGTTCGACCCCCAAGCCACACTACAACACCGTGCACTTGCGGTTATAAATATTTAAATCTCACGCCCCCAATCACATATTATTGCACATCAAACGCGCCAAAACGCTAGGGACGTCAGATGTGCACTTGGACATGTCAAAGGATGCTTAAATTTTATTCATTGCCTTCTATAGAGCATTTAGCAGGCATGCATTGGTCAAGGGTTTTTTAACTCATTATTGGTTGCAATTTTTTGTCAAACATATAGCACGTTCTTGCGAAGAGTGTGTAGTCTATGTCAGATATTGATAACTGTAACAACCACTTTTCATTGTACGTTGTTCGTGCACGTGCTTTTGACCGTGCACATGTTTATTTTAGACTTTGTTTGTTTGTGAACACTTTGGTGTGATATGCCGTTGTGAACGTCTCTAAGAGTATTAAATTGTGGCACTAATTTGGAACGACATTTCTCGGGTCGTTCTCCCACGATTTGACCTTTTTCAAAGAGACATTGTGATTTTCACTTTTGACGGGAGACATTTCTATTTTTAGTTTCGTCGTCCGACGTCAAAATTGAGATCCGTCTTCTTAGTTACCTTTCTCTCGTCATCACGATCACCCCGATATTTATTTTATAATTTTTGGAGTTTATTTGACCACTTTTACATTTTTTACAAAGCTTTAAATATTTTTAATAGCTACATTTTAAATTACTTGTGCACGTAGGATATTGTGACTTTGGACTCTTTGGACGATGTTTCTCTGATGTTGTACTTGCAGGCAAGTGAAACTTGCCAACCCTTGCGTAGGGCCATGTTTTTAGGCCACTCCCTTGTTTTTAGCGTAAAAGAGACTAGACAGTGAAATGATAGCTGTCTAGACGCAATTTTAGGATCTAGCTTGAAAACGAAGCTAGATCCGTCACACTGCCATGTCATGCATGCATTGATATCTGTCACGTTTAAATTCCTTATCTGTACGTACTTTTAACTGCCATGCATTACATTCTACATGTCATCCAAGTTGATTGTTGCATTCGTAGCACACGCTACACTACTTGTACTTCCTTGTCCGGCTAGGTGCACCCCTATGCCAACATGATAAAACACTTCCTGGCTCGTGATCCAGAAGCGGGCCTCATGTGTTGGTCAAAAGACAATGCCAGATACACGTGGATGGGTAGGGATACGCGATCACTTGAGCTTAGGAGTTGGCCCGCGCAGCCACTCTAGCCAAAAGGCGTAATCTCTGTGCACGAGGTGCTTACTTGACTTGTACTTGCCTTTGTGAATGATTCATGTAAAACTTGTCATCCATGCCATGTTTAAATACCATGCTCGTACTTTACTTTACTTGTTGCACTCATTACTTTAACTGCCATGTCATTACATCAAGCTAGAACTGCTAGGCTGCTTTACTTTTACCTACTTTCAGTTTCCTTGCACACGTCTCTTGTAGACTTGCTGACATGTGCCCCTTGCTCTTTTGGGTGCCACATGTTAGACCCTGAGCCAGAGACCGTAGCTGAGGACGAGGTGTTTGCTGACGCTGAGCCAGAGCCTACTTTAGACGTGGAGTTGGTGGACACCGGTGACCAGTCTTAGAGACTGATTTAGAGTTTCTTTTGCTTTAGGTTGCTGTTTAGTTGTCGGTGCGTAGCACCATTACTTTGCTTTTGTACTTTGAACTTTTATTGGCCATGCTGGGGCCTCTCTTTTAGACTCTTTTCTTTTAGCCTGGTGGCTTTTCTGCGATGTTGGAATTTATTATTATGGATATTCTGAGATTTATTCTTTCGTCTCATTTCCTTATTATTATCTTTGTTTCGTTTCGCGTTGCAAGGACCTGTAGTTAAAGTTGATTGACGCTTATCGGACTTGCAGCTTTGTAGCTTCAAGTCTGAGCGGACCTTCTCACGCTTCGCCTCCACGTTTTTGGGAAGCGGGGCGTGACAGGTTTTGTTGGTGGCTCATGCAGGTCACATCTTGCAATTGTGAACTAACGGAACAACGATAATAACGGAATGTCCATTAAATAAATTGCAACATCTAAGTCATTAAGCTTTGAGTCTAATTTGTTTGTTCGTTTTCTATGTCATTAGATGGCTGGATGACGACAGACCCGATCTGATAGTGGGCCCAATCGTGCTGAGGTACCGGATAGAGAGCCCACCAATGCTGAGATCATGAGGATGATGCATCAGATGATGCAGGTGCAGCAGGGCATGCTCCAGAATACCTAGAGTACCTCTCGCTTCGAGCCTGGAGCGAAACAGTTTCGGGAGCTGGGCCCGACTTACTTTGATGGATCTGAGGGACCGTTGGCTACAGAGGAGTGGATCAGAAATACTGAGGATAATCTGAAGATGTCGAAGGTCAACCCGGCTGGATGGGTTGATCTGGTCAAGAAGCAGCTTAAGGAAAATGCCCGCAACTGGTGGGATGTAGCGGAGGAGCTGTTGGTGAGCCCTATACCCTGGGCTACTTTCAAGTCTAGGTTCGATGAGGAGTACTTTCCGAAGGCTGCCATGAGGGAGATGTTGCAGCGCTTTATTGAGCTGAAGGAGGGAAATCTGACGGTGGACCAGTACCACCAGGATTATACTAGACTGAGCCGCTTCGCGCCGAAGATGGTAGAGGATGCCGAGGAGAAGGCTCAGAGGTTTCTGCAAGGTCTTTCCCTAGACATGTCCCGTTTTACTTTCCTGCTACGTTACTTCCTGTTGTGCTACTCTGTTATAACCACAGCATGCTAATCAACCAGTAAACTGTTGTGTAATAGAACCTCAGCATGCTAATCA